>CM019743.1:18520840-18563807 GCA_009761775.1 Ficus carica
AAACAAGTAAGGAAGCGAGAACGTCAAGAAAAAGGATTAAAAATTAACTGGAGTGGCCACCAAAACCCACCTGGCCACAAGTACCTTCGGAGTTACAAGCAGAATTCTGCTTATATATATGACGCGTTTTTGGTGGTTTTACTCTTCGAAGTAAAACATTTCCTGGCCCGGACACATGGTTTGCGATCACAGAGACGTAGATTGGTTGATGAGTTAAATCACCATTGAAATTTATCTGTTTAAATTTGTTCTTTTCTGAAAAATCAATCAAAATTACTATTTAAACTTATAAATCTTAACTCAAACTCATACACCAAACGGGCCCAGAGTTTTTATTTTTTTTTTAATCAATAAAAATAAATAAATAAAAATTATGACTTCTCAATAAATAATTAGAATTAAAAAAAAATTCAGAGCAAAATGATCTTAATTTTAAGTATTCTAACAAGTAATTAATGTTAAAATGAAGTATATAATTTTTAATTTATATTTTGTTACAAGTTTTAAAGTCTACTCAGAAGAGCTTTTGTCAGAAATCATATTTTTGACTCTGATAAGAAGCACTTCTGAAAACTGTAAGCTCTTCTGACAAATCATCCAAACACCTTTAGAAACTGTTTTTGTACCTAGGAAGTCAAAAGCAGTTTCTAGAAAGCTCTGCTAAACAAGCCCTTAATCACTTGCTCGTAACGTGTTAAGTGAAGTGATTCAAAATTCATAAAATAATATGAAATAATGTATGGTTAGTACGAAATTTGGAATTATCCGTATTAACTTTGCTTCATTATAATGCCGTTTGATTTTTAGTTTTTATTTAATTTTTTAATTTGCCTGTTACTATGTATTTCTTCAGTACTTATATAGGGAAAAGGCAAAGAAGCTCTAGTGAACAAAAGAGAATATATCTTACTTTATTGGGGGAAAGTTCAGGTACAAATTAGGAACTCATATGTAAACTATAGAGAGGAAAAAAAAACTTTCTTCTTAAAGTATAGGAGGAGGAGACAGAGTAAGTGTTGATTATATATTTAGCACCAGCTAGTAGTTTTTCTTCCAGAAAAAATAAAATAAATAAAATGACAACAGACAATATTAAGAATAAGGATATTCCTAACTTGTTCTCCAATTATTTCAAAAATTTAAAAGTCCAAAAAATGTTTAACTTAGTAATTGGTAATATATATATATATATATATATATATCTCTCTCTCTTCTTGCATAAGTCAACGATCGACCAATTAGTTCCTCTGCTCCATTAATAAGGCATCTAAATGCCGGAGAGAGTACTTTCTAAATATTAAAATTTTTGTCTGCAGTGTGAATGACTGCGTCTTGTACATCATTACTCCTACCTATTGAATAATATTATCCAACTTTATTCCAAGAAAAATAAAATAAAAAATAGTTGTCTTGTACTCTTAACGGAAAGGACCAGCTCCAGATGATCAACAAATAAACCTAGCAGCTTCAAGCGAAAAATAAGGAACTATACAATTTTTATTTTCAGCCTTTATTTAATATTTAAGTTTAACTCTAATTAAATTATATTTTTTATATCAATTTTTATCTTTTTTTTAAAAGTTATTTAAATTTATAATAAATTTTTAAAAAATCAGCAAATTCCAACTTAAAAATTTCATCTCTAACTAACTTATCAAACGGAGACTAAAAGTTATATATAAATGGAGATAATTATTCCCTTAAAAATAAAATTAAGATAATTATTAATGACAAGTATATTAACAGAGTACTTCTTTTTTAGAAGGTGAAAGAAAGTTCATTTCATAAAAACACCCTTTATGCGTGTCATATAAATAAACAGAGATTCAAGCTTATTAAATTACATGCAAAGTATGTCACGTGAATTTATGTAGAACTCAAATCTAGTTAAAAGCTAACACAAATAAAAAGGGAGCCCATTATATAAACGTTATAAATTATGTAAACATATAACTTAACGATGAGATAAATTCATAATCTAGTAACAGCGGGGAATCAAAACCGCAGTCTGAACGAGGCCGAGAGCATCCTTCCATTTATGTCTTATTTGGCATTTTTCGCTTGCATGGAAGAGTACGTACCCTACTATATATATATGAACAGTGCAGTGGAGATTAAGAAGAGCGATAATAATTAAGCTTGATCAGTAATCTTTAAAAAATAAAAATAAAAAAAATAAAATAAAAAGAGAGAGAGAGAGAGAGAGAGAGAGAGAGATGATCAAGAAACTAGAGTTGGTTTTCATAGCTTGTCCAGGAATGGGACACGTCGTAACCACAGTAGAGTTAGCAAAGCAACTCGTCGCTAGAACCGATCACCTTCTCAACAGTCCTCATCATCAGCTCCCTTTCGACCCGAACCTCGCTTCGTACACCGACTCCTTCGCCGCCGCTTCCACCTCCGACCGCATCAAGTTCATCGACATCTCACAGAACATCACCTTCGCGGAGACCGACCCCATCGTCTTCGTCAACTCATTCATCGAGACCCACAAACCCCACGTCAAGAACACCGTGACCGGGATTCTGAATTCGGGTCCCGACTCTCCCCGGCTAGCAGGTTCGTTGTTGACACGTTGATGTCGACTATGATCGACGTGGTCAACGAGTTTGGTGTGCCGAGTTATGTGTTTTTCACGTCAGGCGCCGGGCTTCTTTCCTTCATGTTTCACCTGCAAGCTCTGACTGATGAGCATGGCGTGGATCCGACTCGGTTTAGAAACAAGCCGGATTCGAAGCTCATCGTTCCGGGTTTTGTGAACCCGGTTCTGGTGAGTGTCTTGCCTGGTGTAGTGGTAGACGAGGCCTCAGCTCCAATTATGCTCAACCATGAAAGGAGGATAAGATCACAAAGCAAAGGTATTTTTGAAATTTAGCTTCTGTTTGGCTCTAAAGGTCCAAATATAATTTTCTTTTTACTTTTTATCTTTTTTTAAAAGTTAACAAAAATTATAATTAATTTTTTAAAAATTAATTAACTTTAATATTAAAATTCAATTCCAAACCGGGTGTACCAAATGCAAGCTTAATGTTATACAATATTTGTATCGGTTGTGCTTATAGATCATGGCTCTTACTAACTGATCATCCAGTTGTTAGGGCCAAAAGATCGTCATATATGGATCTCAAGTCTCACTTGATATAAACCTTCTTACACTTTTTTTTTTCCTTAAATAAAACTCACACCCCCATCTAGTATTCATTGAAAACAGGTTGAATGGTATTAAGATCTAATAATTTTTTTATCAGTCTCGGTAAGATTTAAAAAAATCATCCACAATCGCTATGCCACCATCGGTGGTACTAATTCCTAAACTTCTTAGTTTTTGTTTTTGATGAATAGCCTTCTACAAATGGATCTTTATCGTTACTACTTATATTTCAATACATGCATTAACCGAAAATTAGTTCTTGAATTAAAGTGATCTAGCAAGAGGAGGTGGTAAACCGATTCCTTATTATTATTATTATTATGAATAATATTTTCCAAGTCGTATACATTAAATTTCTTTCAGGAAAACACAACTTATAACTTGTTAGGTTATTATTATTATTATTATTTTAAAACATCATTTAGAATTTTAAAATAATTTTTGAATACTAACTCACCTGACAATGAATTGTCATTTAATTTAGAATAATTGATCCAAATAGTTCATGAACTCTTTACAAGATAACAGTTGGTCCATGTTTTATTTTTATTTTTATTTTTTGCCAATAAGACCTTGAACTCTTAAAATGTTAGGCATTATAGTCCTTTCCGTCTGAAGCCATTAAATTTCTAATAGAATAGTAATTTGAAAGGGTTATTTTAGTAATTTAAATTGATTAATTTAAAAAAATAAAAAAATTCATAATTTCTCTCTCTACTCTCTCTCTCTGTCTCTTCTCATTTCCCAGATCAGTGAATTGAAGAGGGGGGCTTTGGATTAGGTGTGGGGGGAGGGGCCCGAGCTCAGCAGTGGGGTAGGGGGAGGGGCTTCGGAGTAATTCTCTCTCTCTCCTCTCTCTTTCTCTTCTTTCTCTCTCTCTCTCTTCTCATTTCTCAAATCGGTGGATTGGGGGGGGCTTTGGATTCAGTAGGGAGGTAAAGCCCCGATCTTGATGGAGGCAGCGGCGATGCGGGGGTGGGGGGTGGCTTCGTGGTAATTCTTTCTCTCTCTCTCGCTTCTCATTTCTTAGATCGATGGATTGGGTCGGGGGGCTTCGTGGTGGATCATAAGAGATGGTGGTGGAGGCAACAGAGAGGCTTTGTGGTGGATCTGCATGAGATCGGGCTAGAGGCGACGAAGAGGCTTCGTGGTGGATCTTAGGAGATGGCGGTGGAGAGGCTTCGTGGTGGATCTACAGTTGATCAGGCTGGAAGCGACGGAGAGGCTTCGTGGTGGATCTCAAGAGATGGGCGGTGGAGAGGCTTCGTGATAGATCTACAAGAGATGGCAGTGGAGGTGGCGAAGGCGACGAACAAGAGATCATTCTGGTCGGTGTCGGGGGTTTTAGGGAATCTAGGGTTATGGTTTTGGAGGGGTAGGATTGGAAATGGGCAGGAGATTTGGGGGTTATGTTGGAGGGGAAATTTAGAGAGGTGGTGGAGGTTATTTTGACCTTTTCACTACAAAATTGATCACTGAATAAAATTCTGTTTGAAATTTAACAGAATTGGACAGAGAATGACTAAGATTGCCAATATTTAGAGAGTTTAGAGTCTTCTCAGCCAAAAAATAAATAAACAGGGACCAACCGTCACCTTGTAAAGAGTTCAGGGACCATTATAGGCCAATTACTCTTTAATTAATGGTAGATGTTTTCAATTGATTTAAAAATTACGTCAATAAAAAAACTAATAACTCATATATCATGTGATGTTGTACTTAAACTTTATGAGTAAAGCCGGTATCTATAACATTTTTCATCTCAGAGACATATAGACAATTGTCTAAAAAGTGAGAACTTTATGGAATTCATTTATGGTTCTATTAGTGTCCTCTTCAAAGGTCCATGTGATCGATCTATCTTATGAAAATTGTGTGTTCTTATCTCTGTGTTTTACTAAAAAAAAAAAAATAAATAATTAAACAAAATATAAGAAAAAGCTTGCATGACTGTGCATGATCCTTTTACACAGCCGATCATGTATTCGCAGATACATCAGCAAAAAATTGCAAAAATAGAAGGCTAGGCTCCAGGTATAGCAGTCAAGTTGCATGTTTTTAGGAAAGGTACCACCGTACCAGTGTCTTTTTGCCAAATTAAATTTTGTCTTTTTGTACACTTAAAGTTTGACTAATTAAACATGACATGCATAATTAGTTTGTGTGTGATTAGAAAATTAAGAGATAAATGTATGTGCTCAAAATATTTATAAAAAAAAACATAGAACAAATAACATTTTTTGTTTTAATTAAACATGGAGAGAGTCTTTTGCTGTCATCAAATTTTATTTTAAACTTGTGTGGACATCCGGTTTAGACCAAAAAATCTTTTTCTGAAAACTTAATAAAATATTTAATTAATTATTAAAAATCAACCACTCTAATATAAATTTAAATCCAAAATAGGTAATACTAAATACACTGTAAGTTTCCTTGTAACAGAATCATTGAACATTTTAAACCAGGTATTCTCATGAACACGTTCAAGGAATTGGAACCCCCGTGCACTTGACTCTCTCACTGCCGACAGTAAACCTCCGCCGGTGTACCCTGTCGGACCCATAGTGACCTGAACGGCGATCCGAATCCGACCCCGAACACGACCACGATCATCAACTGGCTCGACAAACACACCCCTTCCTCGGTAGTCTTCCTGTGCTTCGGGAGCTTAGGAAGCTTCGACGAGCTCCAAGTGAGGGAAATCGCCTCCGCGCTGGAACACATGAGCACCCTCCGTTTCCTCTGGTCCTTACGCCGTCCGCCGCCGCAGAGCAACAAGCTCGATTTCCCCGCCGCTATGCCGACCAGTAGGAGGTTCTCCCTTCGGGATTCACCGAGCGGATGGCGGGGCGAGGGAAGGTCATAGGCTGGGCTCCGCAGGTGGCCGTGCCTGTCGCACCGGGCGGTCTGTTGGGTCGTGTCGCACTGCGGGTGGAAACTTGGCGCTCGATAGCCTGCGGTTCGCGTGCCGGGTCGCGGCGTGGCCGATGTACGCCGAGCGCAGTTCAACGCGTTCGAGCTGGTGAGGGAGGTGGAGGTGGCGGTGGAGATCAGGATCGAGTACCGCAGGGGGGTTACACAGCGAGAGGGACGGCCGTGATGGAGTGATGATTGTGAGTGAGAGGAGATTGAGAGAGGGGTGAGGAGAGTGATGTACGGTGGTATGGTGATGATCAGGTGAGGAAGAAGGTCAAGGAGATGAGTGAGAGAGAGCGTCAAGGCTTTGATGGAAGGTGGATCTTCGTTTGATTCTGTCGGGCGTTTGTGTGTGGATGTAGTGAATAATCTGGCTTGAGAAAAAAGAAAAGAGAAAAGCTAGCTTTGGTTTGCATGGGACTGTACTCCACTTATTCGGATTCGGTTCATTTGTCCCTTATTTGTGTCGTGTTTTATGTGTCTTTCTAATATGTAAACTTTAATTAACGTTTTATAATGTATTCTATCTCTGGAAAATGCATGTTAAATATGTACATTAAATTTGTCCATTTTATAAACTGAATAAAAATATTTCCCTTGTTGGTATTTACGTGATTTACTATAAGTTTGATGTCTACGACGTAGGTACTGTAATAATAGTGAATTGATAGTTATAGGACCTACATATATATATATATATAGTTATAGGAACTACCTCTATAATATATATATATATGTACATGGGCCACTAATCAAAGTAAGATCTCCTATATGCATTTGCATTTCCATAATTTACGAACAATACTCGAACCTTATTTTTAGACATTTCATTCACAAAACTGATTATATCTAGATATATATATATATATCTCTGATATGAGGGTCTATTCAAGCTACAATATTATTAAGCCAAGCTTTTAGACTACTAAAAATATAATAATTAGGGCGGTTAGTTTGACATTTTAACTACTCAACTTCAATTTAAATTGTATTTTTCATCTCAATTTTTGTTTTTTTTTTTTTTTTTTTTAAGCAACAAAAATTATAACTAGTTTTTGAAAAATCAACCAACTCCAATTTAAAAATTTCATCTCCTAATGACGAACCACAACACAAAGTTTTGTCTCGGATCTGAACCACCCAAGAACAACTAAAATTAAAAAAAAAAAAAAGCCAGTGGCATGGCTCTACACTTTCAACTTCCATCTAAAAATAAGGCAGTGATATATCTTCTTGTCCTTCCCAACGGAAACAGGATTGGTCTCTTCTAAGAGTTTCAACTTCCCACACCCTTAATCATCAACAAAAAAATTCAAAAGATACTCTTATTAGAAGGACTTATTAGCATGCAAAAGATTTGGAAATCAGGACCAAATTAACCCCTAGAAAAATCCTTATTTCAATAATATTGTTCGTACATGCCCTTGAATTGACATTGAGTACCTCGACATTGCCTGCCGTCACAATATCCTTGAGCGAAATGAAGCTTGGGGTATGAACAATGGCCGCAAATTTAGTTATGGTGCCACAAAACTTGAGATGCTTGAATCTTAGAACTCTTGATTCATCATAACATGCCAATTCGTCACCATCACCATTGATTATCATAAAGCACTGTTGTTAAGTAAATTAAGGTCGAAAATTGCGATAACGAAATAAATTCGATTCGACTGTTGACCATTTGTAGTATCTATGCGGAACAATTTTAGTCGAAGATTCGCAGGACACCATAATCTTTCATCATCCAGATATCAAGAAGGCGAGGATCGACATCTAAACGAATATACACACAAAGACAGCCTCCTAAAACTCCAATTTCCAAAGCTATTCCTTGCTGACTAGGTTGTGATGGAATAGGGTAGAAGCCGAACCGTTCCTCTTCCATGTCAAAAGAAAGTATAGCTTTTAAGCCATCCTTCAAAGCACAAATCCAATGAAGAGCTCCATTGTGATAGACCGGGTCATCGTCAACGACGCATCTCCATGACTCCGTTTCTAGCGTATGTATCTCAGCCTTGTGTTGCGTAGACAAAGCTCACACTCCTCTTTAACTGATCGGCACCAGCGGTGCTCCACATCGAATACGCCACCATCTTCGGGCTCCAACAAGTATAGGGCTCTTTGAAATGCCGAAATCGGATTGGTTCTCTCGAATCAAAATACAAGTCTTTGCTTGTGCGAAGTGCAGCTTAGCAAATTCCAGGGTCTGAAATGAGACTGTGCCGAGACTTGCACACATATTTGCCCGAGATAAGGCTCTTGGTGCTTGGTTTTGCTATAATATCCATCAAAATAGGTATCGGAATAACAATATGGAGCGTCAACATATTTGAACTGGTTCTTCAGTGTTTCTCGTTTGGGTTGGCTTTCTTGTTCTTCTTTTTCTGGCTACTTCAATTCAAAGAACAACAAGGAAAACGATTCAGAAATATTAACTGAAAAACGACATATAAAGGCCAGAAATCGCCTAGTATTTAAAAAGATAGAATATTGAGGGGGTGACGGGCCATTTTTCTCTGGCTGCTTTGGCACTTTTAGATGCTCCTTTTACAGCTCTCGAGGTTAAGGAAGCCCTTTTTGTGATGGGAGCTTGGAAATCCCGGGCCCGGACGGTTTTCACGCTTGTTTCTTCCAAGACAACTGGGATCTGGTGGGTAGCGACATCGCGGAGGTATGTTTGAGCATTCTCAATGGGGGAAATCAATCAAACCTTTAAATCATACTTTTCTTGCGCTTATACCGAAATAAAATCGCCTAAAATGGTTGCAGACTTTAGACCCATTAGCCTTTGTAACGTCTCTTATAAGTTTGTTACCAAGACACTAGCTAATAGATTAAAATCTCACCTTTCGGATATAATTTCGGATGAGCAAAGTGCATTTGTTCCTGGAAGGTTAATTACGGACAACATCATCGTGGCTTTTGAGGTTCTCCACACTATCCGTCGCAAGATTGGGGGAAAAAAGAGGCTAATGGCTTTGAAGCTTGATATGAGTAAGCCTACGATAGAGTGGAGTGAGTTTCTTGAAAGCAATTATGGAGAAAGTTGGGTTTTTCCAACCATTGGGTGAGACTTGTTATGGACTGTGTTTCAACAGCTACTTTTTCTTTTCTCATTAATGGATGTCCGGAGGGTAAAGTTGTCCCAACTAGAGGTCTTCGCCAAGGTTGCCCACTGTCTCCCTACCTTTTTCTTCTTTATGCAGAAGGATTCTCACCGCTTCTTAAAAAAGCTCTAGATGACAGGATGCTGATGGGTGTTTCTTGTTCTAGGGGAGCCCCTCAGATTAATTATTTGTTATTCGCTGATGATAGTATTATTTTCAGTAATGCGGATGAGAGGAGCTGTATCGCTATAAAAAAATATTCTTTCAACGTATGAGAGTGCATCGAAACAAATCATGAACTTCCAAAATCTACGATCACGTTCAGTCCCAATTTGTCGGAAGATGGACAAGCTTTTGTCTCCAACTTTCTTGGTCTCTCCGAAGAAGTTAGTCACGATCCTTATCTTGGTCTCCATTCATTTGTGGGGTGTAATAGAAGGAAATTGTTTGATAGTATATAAGAAAGAGTTTGGAAGAAGTTGCAGGTTTGGTGGAGTAAGTTGTTCTCATTGGAGGTAGAGAAATTCTTATAAAGGCGGTCGCCCAAGCTACTTCCACCTATGCTATGAGTGTCTTTAAAATTCCGTCAACCCTTTGTGATGCTTTTCAAGCTCTCATCTCTAATTTTGGTGGGGTGGTGATGGTAAAGATCGGAAAATTCATTGGGCGAGTTGGGAGAAGTTGTGTTGGGAAAAGTCCAAGGACGGATTAGGATTCCGAGATATGAAGGCTTTCAACATGGCTTTACTTGCCAAGCAAGGATGGAGGATTTTAACCTGTCTTAATTCACTGATGGCGCGAATTTTAAAGACGAATTACTTCTCTAATTCTTCCTTCTTGGTGGCTTCTCTTGGACATAATCCCTCCTATGTTTGGAGGGGTATTCTTTGGGGTAGGGAGGTTCTTTCTCAGGGGTTACGGTGGAGGGTGGGTGGTGGAACTTTGATTCAAGCTTTCCAAGATCCCTGGATTCCTCAACCTTCTACGTTCAAACCCATCTCAAGACTACCGAATGGGGGAGAGGAGCTACTTGTTTCAGATTTTATTTCGGCTGGAGTTTGGGATTTAAATCAGATTAATCGCTACTTCTGGGATGTAGATAAGGAAGCTATTCTGAGCATTCCTCTAAGTACGGGAACTTGAAGTGATATCCTGCTTTTGCATTTTGAAAAGTCGGGTTGCTGTACTGTTCGGTCAGGTTATAAGACAGTAATGAGAAATAATTTGATCGCTAACAGTTCAGCCGAGGGACCAGATGTTTTGTGGTGGCGTAGACTCTGGAAACTTAATGTTCCAAGCAAAGTAAAGATTCTTCTCTGGCGGGTTTTATTTGATGCTTTTCCTGCAAGGGGCTTATTAGTTAAGAGAGAAGTTAACATTTTGCCAACCTGTCCTCGCTGTAATGAAGAGGTGGAAGATGCAAGTCATTCATTTTGGCGATGTGGGGCTGCTAGGGAGGTATGGTGATTGCAGCCCTTAGCAGAAAATTATGGGTTTTGTGATGTTGGTCTGGAGTCTTTTGACAGAGAGAAATGACTTTGTTTTCAACAAGAGAAGCTTGGGAGTGAGTGGAGTGATTGAAAGGGCTGGAAGAGTTCTGGGGGACTATCAAAATTATGGTCGAGTAAATAGTGTTGGATCTCAACAAGAGCGACTACACAAGCAACTGTAGTCTCCACCCTCCTCACGGGCTCTATAAAATTAATACTGATGCTAGTGTAAGGTGATTATCAGAGATGTTGATGGTATGGTAATTGAAGCCCTTAGCAAGAAAATTGTGGGTTTTTTCCTCTCCACTTGTTGCTGAATCTCTGGCCCCTAGAGAAGGGGTCTTTCTCGCCCTAAGTGTGGATTGGATAGTTGGATTTTAGAGTTAATTAAGACACTTTGAATGTGTTGTGATCGCTATTCAACATCCTTGATCACGATCTTCAAATCGAATGTGATAGCTGATGTGAAAGATGCTACGACCAATGCTAGACATGGATCTGTTTGTTATACTTCTCGACAAGGGAATGGTGTAACCCACTTCTTTGCAAGTTGGCCTTTACTAATTCTGTCGATTTATTTTGCGTGCTCTCTGCTATTAATAATATTGAATAAACTCTAGTTTTTCCCTCAAAAAGAGAATATGATTCATTTACATCTTATAAATATGTCCTTTACCTAGTAAATTTTCCATTTACCTTTATTTTAAAAACCTGCCATCTACTTCAAATTTTTTTTTTTTTTTGGCAAGTCTGTCATCTACTTCAACTATTTTCTAGAGTGACTGAGCATGGGGAAAGAGAACCATCTTCCAAAAAGCAGTTGAAGCACAACCAGATCATGGACAAGCGGGAAAGGAGCTCAAATTACTATTTAATGAAAAAAGGAAGGAGAGCACTTGAAACAGCCCATATGTCCACAGGATGTTGTGAGTAAATCAGAAGCCACGTCTGTCCTTTCTTGTCTTTCCAAGCAAAAGAGGATAGGTCTCTTCTACGAGTCGTAACTTCCCACACCTGAATCAACAATATTAATTTACATATATTTATGTATATATAACATCGCATTAGAAGAGACTATTACCCAGAATGTTATTACCACTGTAAAGCATGGAAATCAAGATATAAAATCAATCCATGTACTTGTTGGCCAAAAGAAAGGAAATATCTTTTGTTAATCTACTCTTTCCTTTCATCATATAATCATTACAGGGATGTTCAGATTAATATGATATTGTTTTAATTTTCAGAATATCATATAAACGATAAATCGTGAATAAATGAAAAACAAAAACAAAATGTGTTCATCCATACCTTGAATTGACATTGAGTACCTCGACATAACCCGCCATCACAATATCCCTGAGTGATGTGAAGCTCGGAGTATAAGCAATGGCCTCAAATCCTGATTTAATGCCATGAAACTTGAGATGTTTGAATCTTAGGCCACTTAACTTATCATGGTACGTCAATTCATTCAAAACAAAATCGAATATCAACAAGGCTCCATTTTCTAAGTAACTATTAGGTTTGCAAAGGGAATAAGAAGGTAGAGGAGTTGAGCCTTGATCATTTACAATGTCTAGGGAGATCAATTTAGTCCAAGATTCACAAACACCATAGTCTTTCATCACCCAGATATCAAGGGGACGATTGGCGTAACAATTATACACACAAAGACAACCTCCTAAAACTACCACCTCCAAATCTTCTCCTTGCTGACAAGGTGGTGACGGAATAGAGTAGAAGTGGAACTGCTACTCTTCCAAGTCAAAAGAAACTATAGATTTTGATTCATCGTCCCCAGAAATCCAGTGAAGGGCCCCCTCATGATAGGCAAGGTCGCAATTGAGGGGTCTTACCTTAAATGCCAAGATGTCAACATTTCTCCACGAATCTGTCCCAAGCGTACGTATCTCAGCCATGTTATCACCGAATCTCAAACGTTTGCCCATAGCTGGGTCCCTTATCAGACGGGTAAATATCCTAATAACCTTATATTGATTATTCTTTGGGCTGCAACCCACCCCAACTCTAAAATCTTCGCCATTTTTCCCATTATTAGAAGACTTTGGGAGGTATATAAACTCACCTAGGATTGGGTTGCAAACAACAACACAGTCATCTCCAGATCCATCAGTCAAACAAAGCAAGCCATTACACGAATTCGCAACCCAGTACATGTGATCCATCCTTGACTCTTAACTTAATCAGGTTCTTCCTCTTACCGTCGTTCACGGTGTGAAAGATCACATCCGCATCATCACTCACCTGGCTTAACACAACTTGGGCATTCCTCAATGGCATCTTTAATTTGGCGTTCACTTTTACGTTGAGATGATAACGCTTACACTTGATGGATCCGCACCAACAATATCCCACATCAAAACTGCGACCATCTTCAGGCTCTAACAACTACAGGGCTCTCGAAATGTGGGGGTGATTCTCGTCTCGAATCAAAACACAGGTCTTTGCTTGTGCCACTGCCAAGTGCAGCTTAGCAAATTGAGAGTCTGAAATGAGGACTATGCCACGCCTTGCACACACATTTGCACGAGATGATGCTCCTAGTACATAGTTTTAGTAGAATATCGACAATGATGGTCATTGGAAGATCACTTATGGAGGGGCCAGATTTCTGAATTCGTTTACTAGTCATTTGGGTTCCGTAAAATGTTCGCTTTCCTTTTCTTTTCATGGCTATCAGCAACCTATGCACTTAAGTAAATTCGAACCAAGGACAGATAAATAGAAACACACATATACAAATTCCAATTCAAAGACTTAAAAAAACTGTAAAATTAACACTGAAAGAGAGAATATTAGCAATGCACACACAGTTCTATATGAACTCATAAGGTAAAAAAAAAAAAAAAATCACCAGGGAAACAACGTACACAAACTTTCCGTCCAATTCCAAAGACCCACCAGGGAAATCAGACATAAATACACGTACACAAATTTTGATTCAGAGACCCACCACGGAGACATAAATATATACATACACACACACAAAAAAATTAAAAAAAAAAAAAAAAAAAAAGCCAAAAAAAGCCAAAAAAAAAAAACAAAAAAAACAAAACGAAAATAGACAAATGGATTAGATACTAGGATGAAAATCACTAACAAACATTAGAAATGAAAATGTTATACATGAATTTCATTCCAAAAACCCACCAGGGAGACAAAAATTTTGCATGCCCACAAAAAATTTTCCCACCAAATCCAACAGGGAAACATAGGAACGAAAAATAAAGTAAGGAAAGAAGGAAAAAAAATAGTAAAAATACATAAGGAAAAGAGATAAAATAGTCATGATTTCATAGTAAAGGTGGAATTGGAAAAGTTCACTTACCAGCAACGAAGGAAGAACAAGTAGAAAATGAGAAGAGAACTTAACAAAACCTAGCTCTTTGAAGTTACTAGACTCTCTGTAGTCTCTATTTGCGCACCAGAGGTGGGAAGAAGGAAGAACACTTTGGGACGATTCATCTGGGCGGTGGGTTGTTTGATGGCCCATGTTTTTCAGCCCAATTCACTGGCTCTTCGATTGAAATCCCGATGGTCCAATTATTACAGAATGGCAAATGAATGCTCCAAATGAGTGGGGATGACAATGGAGCACCGCGAGATTGGTGGATATGCTTTTCCTACCCTTTTTATCTTTTTATACTCACTTAATTTTAGACGGATACGAGGATAAGAAATCTTACTGCGGGTGCTATACACATACCACAATATTTACCCCATTAGGAATTGAAATAATTAAAAAAAAAAAAACTCAAAACAAATTGCATTAAATTTTCTATAAAATTCACCAACATAATTATAAAACATATATTGAGTTTAAGGATAGTTTACATTTTTTTTTTTATGAAGGTGTCCAATTTTTGTATGCCATTCAAAAATTTAAATTTTAAATATATATATTTATAAAAGATGAATATAAGCGGGATGAGTGCGGTATGCCATTCAAAAATTTAAATTTTAAATATATATATTTATAAAAGATGAATATAAGCGGGATGAGTGCGGAGAAATGAAAACTTCCCCCAACCTTGCCACGTACTCACCGGGGGTTAATCTTAACCAACATACATGTCCTTATAGTCATATGGCATTCATGGACCCACCCCATAAGAGAAAGGATCGCAGTCATCTCTAATACTCCTTCAAGATACATGGGAGAATGAAGTAAATATCATATTTACACAACGTAAACGAGTAATAACAAAGATTTTAAAACTGTTAAAAGTAAATAGCGCATTTACTAGCAATAAATATGATATTATGCTTAAGTTACACTAGAACCCCAGGAATATTGCAAATAGCACTGTTAAAAAAAAAAAAAAAAAAAAAAAAACAACAACAACAACATTACACCCATATATATAACCATAACTTCATGTTATGAACCCCCCAGTTTTTCTTTTATCAAAGTGTCCCTCACTTTACAGAATCGTACCAATACTTTTCTTCCTTGTTACAATACTTGCTTGGTCTAGAGGTATGCAGTTGAATTACAACCAGATGGACAAGCGCGAAAGAAGCTCAATTGCTTTGGTCTAGCATGAGAATCAGAAGCCATGTCCTAGCCTTTTTTTGTCTTTCCAACCATAAGAGGATAGGTCTCTTCTCCGAGTCGTAACTTCCGACACCTGAATCAAAAACAGTAACATAAAACATGTCGTTAGAAAAGGACTTACCAAGAATGTTTCACCCAAAACTGTTGTGTAATCAAATTACCACCGTAAAAGAATGGAAATCAAGAGATAAAATCAATCCATGTACTTTCTTGTTGGCCAAAAGAAAGGAAATTTTTTTTGTTGATCTCCTCCTTCCTTTCATTATGAATATATAAACCTTTTTGGTAATTTTCTCACTCCCCCTCTTCTGACAAAACAATTTAACTTCAGAATTCCATAAGCTAAGAAATATACTATTTAGTAATCACATGTTAGCAAAGATGTACGGTTAATCGTTGACTGTACTCCCCTAGGATATATGTTTGGATTAATATGTATAGCCAATGTAGTCTATGATGTAATATCTAGATATATGCATATAAAGCTAATTAAAAATGCTAAAAGTATCATGAAAATCGTAAATAAATTAAAGAAAAAAGAAATGATTATCCATACCTTGAATCAACATTGAGTACCTCGACATTACCCGCCATCACAATATGCTTGAGTGAAATGAAGCTTGGAGTATGAACAATGACCTCAAATCTTGATTTATTGCCATGAAACTTGAGATGTTTCAATCTTAGGCCTCTTGACTCATCAAAATACATCAATTCATTCCAAGCATAATCAAACATTAACAAAGCTCCATTTCGTAGGTAACTAATGGGTCGGGAAGAGTAAGAGGAACGAGGAGTTGAGCAATGATAATTCACAATATCTACGGAGATCAATTTAGTCCAAGAATCACAGACATCATAGTCTACCACCCAGATATCAAGGTGATGATAAGCACAACGATCATACACACAAAGACGACCACCTAAAACTTCCATATCCAAATGGCCTCCTTGCTGACAAGGTGGTGATGGTATAGAGTAGAAGTGGAACTCCTCCTTTTCCAAGTCAAAATAAACTATAGATTTTAAGTCATCGTCCTTACAAATCCAGTGAAGAGCTCCCTCATGATAGACTGGTCCCCGATTATAGCTTGCAAAGCCATGTATGGACCTTAGCTTAAGTACCGAAATGTCAACACGTCTCCATGAATCTGTCCCAAGCGTATGTATCTCAACCATACTAAAAGCAGGGAAAGCCGTAAACAGCCTTACAACTTTATATTGATTATTCTTTGGACTGAAGCCCAATATAATTTTGAACTCACTCCTATGATTCACATCATTAGAAGACTTTGGGAGGTATATGAACTCACCTAGGATTGGGTTGCAAACAATAACAGGGTCGTATCCAAAATCATCAGTCAAACAAAGCAAGCCATTACACGAATTAGCTACCCGGTATATTTGATCCGTTCTTGACTTTAACTTCCTCCACCTCGTGTTCTCATAGTCAAAGATCACATCCGAATCATCATCACTCAACTGTCTTAACATAACTTGGGCATTCCTCAACGGCATCTTTAACTTGGATTTCACTTTTATGTTGCGATTACAATGCTTACACATAATGGATCCACACCAACAATACCCCACATCAACACTGCAACCATATTCGGGCTCCAACAAGTATAGGGCTCTTGAAATGTTGACATTAAGTAGTCTAACTCGAATCAAGAGGCAGATCTTTGCTTGTGCGAAGTGCAGCTTAGCAAATTGAGGGTCTGAAATGAGATTGCGCCAAGAATTGCACACACATTTGCACGAGAAAATGCTCTTGGTATCTAGTTTTAGTAGAATATCAACTAATATTGTCATTGGAAGATCACTTATGGAGGGACCAGACTTTTGAATTCGTTTATTAGTGTTGTCCATTTGGGTTCCGTATAATGTTCGCTTTCCTTTTCTTTTCATGACTATCAGCAACCTATACACGTATGCAAATCCAATTCAAACATTAACCAAGGACAAAGAAATAGAAATACACACATACGAATTCCGATTCAAAGACCGAACGGAAACACACACACACACACACACACATATATATATATATATTAAAAAAATTGTAAAATGTAAAACTAATACTCAAAGAGAGAATAGTAGCAATGCACACACAGTTCTATAAAAACACAAACTTTCTGTCCAATTCCAAAGACCCACCAGGGAAATCAGACATAAACACACCTATAAAACAATTTTGATTCAAAAAACCCACCATAGAGACATAAACTTGCATGCCCACATAAATATTTCCCATCAAATCCAACAGGGAAACATTCATACATATATACATACATCCATACATACATTCAAGATGAAGGGGAAAAAAAAATTTTAAATTCAGTAAAAATTCATAGAAAAGAGAGATTAATAAAAAACATAATTAGTTCTGATTTCATAGAATTGGGTGGGGAAGTTTACTTACAACGAATGAATCAGAAGAGCTACAAGTAGAAAATGAGAACAGCACTTCAACGAAACCTAGCTCTTTACTCTACTCTCTGGAGTCGATACTTGGCAGTGTTCATCCGAGTGGTTTTTGGAGGGGTTCATATTTATATTAACTTTTGTCAGCCCAACTCACTGGCTCTGTTGTTCTAGAACAGCCCAGTTTTCTTTCCTTTTTATTATTAGCCCCTTGGCCCAATTTGAATAATACATGAATGCACCTCCAACACGCATGCATACATACACGCACACACACACACACACACGTGCACACAGAAAATTGTGGAAACAGCCGTTTATATAATGTTTATGATTTTTTTTATCATTTTTAATGTTTGATTTGATTTTTAACCCTATCTACTTATTCAGAGATAAAAGAATTATTGTTTGTTTTGATATTTAACCCTATATACTTATTTAATTAGAGATAAAAGAATTAAAGCTATTATGATTCGATCAATAATTCATATATGTATTTTTAAGGGATAATCTTATATTGTTTCGATTTTTGATCCTACATACTTATTTAGTTAGAGATTACAAAAATTAAAACTAATACAACTGTATCAATGGTTCAAACTAATACAACTTATTTAAAGACAAGTAAAACAACTTATTTAAATCACCTTAAATATTTTTACCCTCACATTGAAATAGTTCTATATAACAAGTAAAACATAGCATAAATAGATTTAACTTTTTTAAAGACAAAATAGGTTCTAAACTTACAATTGTACACATATTTAATTTGATATTATATAGTACTTAGAAGTTTTGTGTTTGCTCATTTAAGCTTCTTATCATCTCATAGAAGTAACTAGAACATACAATATTGTACAAAATATATAAATGTATATTTACACACACCAAATATTAAAAATTCATACGCAAATAAAGAAGGCCAGCACCAAGCAAAAATGTACAAGAAAAAGGGGGAAAAAAAAAACCATGCCTGTTGTCCGAAGATGTTGTTCACAAGCAACCCAAAAAGAAAGATCTATAAATTACAGTATCAGTTCACAATCAGAAAGAAGGCACAGCAGAAAAAGGTCCCAATGGGACTTTAATTCACTCAGATAAATCTAAATAATTATAGGATGATTAATATAAGGACCCTATATATAGACTTGGTGTTGATTGTTCGATAGATTGAAAGACGAAGCTAGTAAATTTAATGCTGAACTAGAGTACTAAAAAAGTACAAAGCAAAATAATAGAGTACCTATAAGATTGGACGACAAGAAAGTTCCATGCAAAACCCAGATAAAATTACCAACTAAAATTCAAAAAAATTAAGAAAAAAACACTTCATTAGAAATAGTTAATAGGTTTTTAGATTCTATTTTTGGAAAGTTGTATTGTTATATATTTATGTAGATGAAGTTTGTAGCGTAAAGTGTCAAATACCAGTTGAGGATGGTACACACCTGGATATGTCTTCCCATAGGGACACGTCAAGTATTTTTAGTCAGTACTCAATACTAGTAACTATGAAAGAAAAGGCTCTAGAACAGACCTCAGGTGACCGACTGAAAGAAATTAATATAAAAAATATGTCTCTGTCATATATTGAAAAAGTAATTCTTGTATGTGGCGCTGAAAACCTAAAAATGATAAGGCCATCACATATCTTTTTTTCACGAAAAAAAAAATAAAAATAAAAAAATAAAACTATGAAAGAAAATCCACATTAATTCATATTTAAAAATGAACAACAAGTAATGCCCATTTATGCTGCCATATTTTTCTTTTCCTATGATGTTTCAAATTCAACTTCCTACCAATCAAAATGTGAAATGTGGGTCTTAATATTATTGAGTCAAGTGATGGACTTAGTAAATTATTTTTAAAGAGAAATCTGAATTTAATTAAAACAATAATACTACCGTTATCATGAACCGAAGACATATCTGAAGATTTTTTAATTAGTTAATTCCAAAGCTAGCTCTAAAAATAGAGATTGTCTAACTTTGTTACATACAATTTAAATTGGTACAAACTTCATGCACTCCCCCTCTCGAGCTTATCATAATTTGCAAATTTGATATTTTTAATTTATTGTTAAAACGCCAACTTTTTAATAGTTTTATCAAGTGTGACTAATTGATAAAAGACATTATAAGAGGACAACAATGTGAGGGTTGCAAGCAAACAAGGAGAAGACATCTAGGATTAGCAATCGGAGGAATCTAAGGGTGTTATTGTTTAATTTTACTATATTGTTCTCAACCAACTAATCACCTAACTAAAACGACATTAAAATTGTTATACAGTTAACGTCACAATAATGAAAGTATCAAAATTAGTGACTAATAATAATTTGGTAGGGAATTTTTGTATCCCTTTGAGTGGAGGGCTAAATTTAAAAATATGAACATATATTATTCTTACGTTTGATTTATCGATTGGAGATAAAAATTTTAAATTAAAATAGGTTGATTTTTTAAAAAATAATTATAAATTTTTATTAATTTTTTACAAAAATAAAAATAAAAACTAAAATAAAAAATTAAATTAAATTTAAATATCAAATAAAACATATTGAAGGGGATGTTAAAGACAATAAATCAACAGCCTGGAAAATGGAAATGCTAACCATCATTGTTATTATTGAATTGGTTTTTGCATTTGTTTGCTTTCGAGAAAACAAGTGGCACGTATGAAATGAAATGCCCATTTGCTGACGTGGAGTCACCAACCATGTCCAGTCTCATGTACCACGTGTACATATATAGGATTCTTACATGCCAGTCTGGCTAATCTTTGGGAGAGTATACTGCCACCGACAGTTGTGGGTCCCACAGCTTAACCACTTGATATATAATCTCTATTTTGAAAAATAAAATAAAATAAAATTAAACGAAATAAAAAAGGTTACGAATTAGGAGAAACGAAAACATCACCATGACCACATGCAAAAGGTCTCAAAAAGAATTGGGTTGATCAGAAAACGACACTCTTTCTTTAAAACCAATGGTAGATAACAATGGTGGAGACTTTGCCTGCAAATTAAGTACTTCCTTTTTTTTTTTTTTTTTTTTTTCCGTAGTTTGAACTTGTAGATTTTTCTACCTAATTTGGTTTTCTAATCTTATAAAAAAAAAATCAAACCGAATGTCACATTCAGCATTTATTAAGATAATAAGTGGAACGAGAAAAATAAAATTAGTTCACACTCTCGTCAATAATTTTTAGAAGCTCATGAACATCAAAGATATGAAACTTCATTGTTCAGCAAAAAAAGTACAAACGCAAAGACATACAATTTTAACTGTACTTTGATACATATCATGGTAGATGACCAATTGATAAATCTTTCCTTTTAATTTGAATATCTTTTTTTTTCTTTAATGAATATTAATATTTCAACTCGTGGTCTTTATTTTGTGAAATACAAACCTAGATTTGATTTAAAGATAACATGATATACAGAAACATTAATGAAACTTAAATTCTATTTCACTTGTCTTATGCCAGTTTAAATGTCACTTCGCTATATTTTCACATGAGTGTCCAAGTTTTTATTTTATTTTATTTTATTGTGGATGGCTTGTGTTAAATAATTGGGATGACCTTTATTGTTAATATAACTTTTTTTTTTTTGGTTAATTACCATTAACAATGACAATTTAGGTGAATATTAGTACCAAACCAATAATTGGAAGTTGTTAAAAAAGTATAACCAATCTGCAAAGAAAACGAATCATTTTGGGGTAAAACCAACTATGAGAGGGCACTTTATAAAAAATTTGCCAAACTCATAAGAGTATTTCTAGATCGTTAGATTTCATCGATAGCACACCCAAATAAAGAAAAATATGTAGAACAAACAATTTCTATAACAAATCTAAAGATTAAAAAATAAAGCCTTATCGATAATGCATCTTTTTAGATTCTATCATATTAATCTTCAGTTCTTGAATTCTACATAAACGTTCTAATATATATATATATATATATATGTTTTTTTTACATCATGCTGTTAGAGGTCCCCATAGTAGCATTGAATAAGTCTCCAATAAACAATGACAATCTAGTGGAAAATTAAGTACCAACTAATTCATATCTCTCACTAATAAAGTAAGATTAGACACCTAGAGTGGGTTGGGACGTTAAATAGAGAGTTAAAAAATTTGTCTGCTTTTTCGGTCCTATGCTTCCTTTCTTTGGGATTTGGAAAAATATAACATGCATGGTCCACATTTGCTTTCTTTATTCAATGAAGCATATGTTGTGACGGACCTTGCACGTTAGGAATACACAAATAAACGTGCATTATTTTACCATTATATATATACATACACTTATATAAGTAATATTATATTGCTTAGAATCTAGTTCATTATTTGTCGGCACATATGAGCATAATACAATCATTCTATTGTAAATTAGTTGGTAACTCGCTAATTTTGTTCCCATTTCCAAAACGGCTTTTAGTTTAACCTTTTTTTTAAATATTTTTTCAACTCTAAATTCTAAGCATTATTAGTTGAAAATCCCTTAATTTGGTATTGAAAAATTGTTTTTTTTTAATACTTTTTTTAGCATTATTGAGAAAAAATATTTTCAATTAACACGTAACTTGCTAGAGTTTGAGCCAAAGGAAAAGAGAAGAAAAACACCAACGTGTGTGTGTGTATATCTATATATATAACCATTGATTTGCAATAGCAACGGTCAATTCACTAATAAACAAAAACAAATAGACTCAATTTCCTCAATTTCAAAAAAATTGTTTTGAATAAAGTTTTATTGTAGTTTTCAATATCAATGCAGCATATATCTTTATAGATATTTATCATTAAGTTTCATTATATATTAAGAAAAATAACTAATAATAAGCTCTTAACTATGAATCACTCCTTTTTTTTCTTCTTCTTCTTCTTTTTTTCTTAAAAAAAAAAAAAATCAAAACCCCAATAATACAATAAATGGACCCACCAGAATACATGCCCTCATCATACCCTCCCAAATCCAAGCTGTCAACAAACAAAAACCAAACCCCCACTCATCCCTACATAAGTACACACCCCTCCCCTCCTCACCATTCCTCCCACTAAGATTTAATTTCACCCAAAATCTTCCACGCCCACCCACTGTTCGACAAAATGCCGCAAAGAAACTCAACTCTCCTCCTCTCCCTCCCCCTCTTTTTCCTCCTCTTCCTCTCCCTCTCTCCCACCTCCCACGCCCACAACATCACTCGCATCCTCGCCAAATTCCCCCAATTCTCCACCTTCAACAGCTACCTCTCCAAGACTCACCTCGCGGCCGAGATCAACCGCCGCCTCACTATCACGGTCCTCGTGGTGGACAACGCCGCCATGTCGTCGCTTCTCTCGAATGGTTACTCCGTGTATACCATCCGGAACGTGCTGTCCCTCCACGTCCTCGTCGACTACTACGGCACCAGGAAGCTCCACCAGCTCAGCAAGGGCACCACCCTCACCTCCACCCTCTTCCAGGCCAGCGGCGCCGCCCCCGGCACCGCCGGTTACGTCAACATCACGAACCTTAAAGGCGGGAAAGTCGGCTTCGGCGTTGAGGACAGTGGACATCTAAATGCCCGGTTTGTAAGTCTATTAAGGAGATTCCATACAATATCTCGATCTTGCAGATCAGTCAGGTTTGTACTTCTATATTACTAATGAGTGGTTATTAGATTTGTTCTTTTGATATGAGAAGAAGATAAAAAAGGGAAAATTTCTAGTGGTTACCATTGACTTTTGCACATTGATGATACTATTTTATTGTATGCCCCACATTTAACATGCAATTAAACGAGTTTTCATTATCTATAGTTACATTTTATTTTAGCTGTCGGTGGATACTGTCTAAATTGTAGAGATAAGTGCACGTTTTCTTAGTTGTCATAAATATTTTTGGTTAATTGTTTAATTTATTACAACCATTAGATACATATCACACACGGTTAAAATGACAATACCAACCAATATATAAATATTAAAATGATCACTAAAATCGGATCTATTTTGAATTCTGCATTTTACGATAAAATAGTGTGCTTCTGGACTTTATCTACACTAACTTTAGATTCTTGCATGTTCTACTTTGTTTTATTCAAGATTTGCAATCTATTTAATCATTAAATTATTTTCGAATTATTTGATATGAGAGATACGGTAGCATATTTTAACATAAATTAAAAAAAAAAAAAAAGTAAATAGGCATATTAACCAAACAACCAGCTTCTTCTGTTGCCCTTTGCACGTAAAAAATTGAAAATTTTTAATTTCTAAAAACAAAAATAAATTAAAATTTTAACGATGTGAAAATTGATTGTTAATATATTGTACAGGTATTGACTTCAGCCGAAGCTGAGGCGCCGACTGCAGAACCAAGCGCGCTGAACCTAACGACCATTCTCTCAAAGCAAGGCTGCAAATCATTCGCCGACTTATTAAAAGCCACTGGAGCCGACACTACTTACCAAGTCAACATTGAAGCCGGCTTAACGGTGTTTTGCCCAACTGATGGTGTTATTAAGGGGTTCATGCCTAGGTACAAGAACTTAACGGCACCCCAAAAGACGTCGTTACTGTTATATCACGGCATCCCCACTTATGAGTCAGTCCAGATGCTCAAGACCAATAACGGTGTCGTCAACACGTTAGCCACGGACCACGCCAACAAGTACGACTTCACGATACAAACTAGCGGTGAAGTATTAACATTGGAGACCAAGGTCATCACGGCCACTATAACGGGGACGTTAATTGACCAGGAGCCGTTAGCCGTTTACAAGCTTAACAAGGTTTTGTTGCCTACCGAGCTGTTTAAGCCGACTGTAACCGCCTCACCGAGTGAAGCTGACGGTCCCAGCGCTGATGCTCCCCAATCGGATGATCAGGCGGCCGCTGACGTTAATGCTAATGGGGCACGTGGAGTGGACGGTGGGAGATTAACCATGGTCCTTTTGAGCTTGTGTATGGGGATTTCACTTATGTGATTAAGATAATAAAGATATTTTTTTCACCAAAAAAAAAAAAAGTTAAAGGTTTTCCACTTACACCGTTACTATATAGCCAAGAGCATTTCTTGTGTGGAGATTTTGATTTTGATTTTTTTTTTTTTCCCTCATCTTGTTGTGGAGAATAAATTATTGGTGGGGACCACTTGGTTGATTGAGTATCTTTTTTCATTATTTAATTAAGAACGTACATAAATGTATAGTGCTGTTTTGTTGTCTATGATCTGTAAAATGGGATGCGAATTCTTTTTTTTTTTTTTTTGACAAATTGATTAGTATTAAGGATACTGTATTTGCACCCACCAATTATTTTTTTCTAAAGAAATAGTTACTCAAAATTTCTATTTTCAGGTTTATGTTTTAATATATGTCTCTTTTTAAATAATATTGTGTAAATATCTATTTTTAAATAAATAAATATCTGTAATACTTATTTTATCCTTTTATTATAATTGACATAATTTCTTTTCCATACATAATTTTTTTTCCTTTTTCCTTTTGTTGACTTAATTATGAATATGTTTTGGTGATAAATGTGAGTTACTTTTAATAAGCCTAAATCAAATTTTCCTCTTTTTTTTTTTTTTTTTTTTTTTTGAATTTTGAAATGATTCTGAAATACCACCATATATTTTTCCTTTTTGTGGTATTTATTTCTTCAGTTTTACCGACTACCATCTATATACTATATTCTGGTCGCGTGTGTGTGTGTGTGTATATATACACATTTATATGTGTGTTAGTCGTAAGATAATCTTAATTTAGAAAAAAAAAAAAAAAAAGGAAAAGTAAAACCTTGGATGCAGCAATGGAATAGGTCAGGCACATCCTTCGAATTTGTTTCCAAGTAATTTTTCATTTGCTTCGTGTTTGATCATTTCAATGCATACCATCTTCTTGTTTGTGTAATTTTTTTTTTTTTTATTCAACGTGATTTTTCTGATTCAATAGTTCTTAATTATTTTTTTCATGTTTTGAGGTTCATATAATTTATTTTATATTTTATTTTATATGTGATCATAATTTTTTCTTTTTTATTCTGAATAAAATATATATTTTTTGTTTCAACATTTCATGAATATTCTTTCATGAATAAAATGTTTTTTTTTAAACATAATTTTCCTTCATTACCATTCAAATTATTTTCCTTATTTTTTTTTATCATTATTATATCTTTATCTTAATGGTCAATTCTTTATCATAATAATTGCTTGTTAGTATGTTTTAGGTTTTTATAAATATATATATATATATATATATATTAAGTATGATTTTGATTTCTTAAAACAATATTTTTAGTAAGATTTAAGTTCTTTATGATAATTCTAACATTATTATGATAATTTTTTCCTATTATTTTTGGTCTTGTTTTAATATTTAGTTTTTAAGTTTTAAATGTGGTATGAAATTGCTTATTTCTTTTTTATAATTACTATGTCATTGTGATTTTTTGAAACTGTGATATGTTTTTTTTCTTATGATAATTATTCTTTTATTATGATATATATATATATATATATTTTAGTTTTAAAGTGTTTTCTATTTCTTTACAATTTTAATATTTTATATATTCACTTTATTTTAATGATCAATTAGTTATAGTAAAGTTTTTTTTTCCATACTCTGCCATACAAGTTATATTTGATGTGATTTTTTTCTTTATAATAACTCAAGTAAAATGATCTTTTTTCTTTTTATAGCAATTTGTTTAGTCTGACATCTTTTTAGACACTTTTTCTTTCCTTTTTTTATCAATTCATTATTCGTTTATTTTCAATTCTTTATTGAAGGATAATGTGATCTTTATAAATATCAATTTTGACATTCATGTAAATAAAAGAAAAAATTGACATATTTTAAATCATTGTCTCCATTTTAGACGTTTATGTAAATAACTCTTTAGTGAAAAGGTTGAAGTGAAACAATGACATTTGTTTTATTTAGCCAACGATCTGTAAATAAAGTTTAACAAGGAAAAATTTTATCAATGTCACTAAATTTTATTCTTCATATTTATTTTACCAAAAACTCTTATTCCGTAATTTGAGTATTAATCATTCCCAGGCTAACTAGTCTTTTCGTTAAAACGGAAGGAAAAAATGAGAATAAATAAAATGTGATATCATGACTCATGAGGTCGTTTCCTGTTTGTTCGGACAAAACGTTTAAGAGAATATTGTTAAATTAACTCCCTAATTTTTCTATCAGTTTTAATAAAAAAATAAAGTTAAAAAAATATGAAGTTAAAAAAATAAAATAAAAACTCTAAAAGTAAATTGTAAATTTTTAAAGTTCATAAAATAAAAACAAAGTAAGAATAACTCTAAAGATTGATAGATTTGATACATAACAAATTATTTATTACATACTAAATTTTTACTTTCTCAAAATTATTATTTTATATTTTTAATTTTATATGTAGACCGACAAACACCATCTAATTTTAAATGAGAATCTATGAACATGGTGTGAGAATTGGCAGCCTAAGAGTAGAATTAATGATTTATTTATTTATTTTTTTTTCTTCTCTTTGAAAAAGCCAGCCCACCCTAATATTTGAGTAAAGGATAATAAGATCAAGCATAATTTGCCGACAAATATTCTATTGATAAAGATGGATTGCATATTGATGTGGATTGGCTATTGGTGGTCTTTTGGTAATAATGAGATGCTAAAGCCATTAACGTTTCCATGTGTTTGATATTACAACTTCTTTTTGGCTTCATCCGCTTGACACACATTAATGAATTATTGTGGTACAAAACAATTTAATTCCAACCTCAAATAATAGACTAACCTTCACACACAGAATAAATACGGTTTTTGAGGGGAAAACAAATACCATCTCCTCTCTTGTTTAAACTATGATCTAATTTTAGTGTACTAAAAAGATAAACTTAGTTTCACTTGTATTATAATGGATCTGATGCGGTATAGTCTATTGATCAAATAGGACTTCTGATTGGAATTATTAAATATTGAACTTAGAGACATTCTGAGAGGAACAAAATAAAAGACATCGCTAACATTGCATCATACCGATGATGGTATAAAATATAGTGTTTCAAAGTTGGAATAGGACTTAGAGATTAGAATTGCATTTTCTTTCCTTTTTTTTCCCCTTTCTTATTTTGTTTTTTGTTTTTGCTATAAGGATTGCATTGACTTGTTCATGTAGAAGATTATGTTTTGGCACATGATTATTGTAAAAAGGAGCACTTAATGTTTATTTCTTAAAGCCCCAACTAACCACCACAATGGTGGGAGTTAGTTGTCTTTGCATTTTTAATTCTGTTTCTCGAAAAAATAAAAAATAAAAAGGAAGTGGAATATATCATATCCCCACTCTTTAGTGGAGTCTCGGCATGTTCACTTCACCATCCACTAAGTTGGCTGGTCCATCAAACAAAATACGTGGCTATCAGCAAATTTGACATTAACCAAATAAAAGAAATCACAAGTTCAATAAAACAACGTAACAAAGAGGCCAAGTATATGTTGGACACAGAAATAGGAAAGTAACAGAGAAATTCAACACGAGATTATCTAATTTAAAAATTATATTTGTGTTTTATTGACATATAGAAGTTTTCTTATCTTGTTTTTTGAAAATCCAAAAATATCTCTTTATTTTCCAAATCACTTAATAAAAAGCCTATTATAATATTAAAAAAGTCAATTTACCGTATGAAACTATCAAAATTGAATGAGCCAAAACATTAAGTTTACATTTGGTGCATAAGTTGAAGTTGAGTTTTTTGAATTGGAGTTGTTTGACTTTTTAAAAACTAGTTAAAATTTTTATTGACTTTTCAAAAAAAGAAAAAATAAATTGAGTTTTTTGTGTTTGAGTTGTTGCTTCGAACACCCTATTAGATTCCAAAAACCAAATAAAAGAATATTAAATGAAAAATTTTGAAGGAAAAAAGATTAAATACATATAAATATATATATATGTATATTTACGTAAAGTCTTAAATCCGGTACTTATTGGTATCCGGCAATGTGAACTTCAGTTATAATGAATGTGAACTTCAGTTACTATAAATGTGAATTCATATATAAGAAAATGTAACTAAAGTGAATGTGAATTTCTCTTATTTTATATTTTCTTCTGCATGAATTTACATTCCTAGTAACTGAAAGATTCACAGTAATTATATTTCACATTTCTGGATACCATCAGGTACTGAATTTAAGACCATGTGTATATTTATATATAGGGAGAATGAGCAAAATAACATTTTTGAAGAGAGTAATAGTAAATTATAGCATAAAATTTTAAACATAATAATAAATAGAATAATTAAATTTATGATTGCATAATACCAAAAAAAAAAAAAAAAAAAAACCCGTTATCATTCCTCTTCTCTTTCTAGTATGAAACTATACACATAAATTTGTAGTTAAAAATTAATCGTAAATCTAAATTTTTTTTTATAAAATCCAAAGAAATCTAAGGGTTTGTAAAAAAATATGTGTTATAATTTATTATCTTTTAAAAACACATACTATGAACTTTAAAAGTACACTATTTGCTACAATTTCCCTTATATTATATATATGCATATATTGTTCTCTGACTCTGGAGGCCCATGCCCTTCGACAAGCCATGTGAAGGGCTTGCATGGCTCGCCTTCCACAATTGGCCTTTGGGTCGCGTGGGCTCACAACTCACCTGCTGGAGATGAGTTTTGACCCATGGTTACGGACTAGCAAGCGAGGTACCTAAAAAAAATAATAAGATAAAATAAAACTAGCTAGTGAGGTTGCGGTTAAATGGGTGGTTGTAATTTTTGAAAAAAAAAAATATTTCCAATAATATTGTGCATATTTGTTTAATCTATGTCATTTGATCAATAAACGGACACCTGTTCTTTAACTTTGCGAGGAAAATACAATAATGTAACGTCACTCCCAAACTAGTAGCTCTAAACTTCCCCGCCAGCTTGAAGAGAACGTTACCTAAATATATAAGCTTTCATAAATGTCATACATGGAAAATGGTCATTGTTCTTTGACATTATTTAATTCAATAAATGGCCATGCATATGATTTTCAATTGTTGAGCATATGTTGGAGTCCTTCCTTGAAACTTCCTTGGCCTTGTGATGAAAAGCCAAACCAAGCTTATATTTTGCTTATAAATACCCACCTGCCTTAAGCCTTAAACCTTAAAATTAATAACTAATCACAATTCTTTCTTGTTCGTCTTAGCCATTCAAAAGTTCATGAGTTGAATGTACGAGCTTTGTGTGTGTTATTCCAAATTTTGTTGCATCTTGTTTGTTGTCCTACTTTTGTTAGAGGTTCGAGAGTCTATATAGCTGGTCTAGAGAATGAGTTTGGGTAGAACTCATACAAAAAAGCTAACTCAAGAAAAGTGAGAGCTCAATCTATAGATAAATACCATAATAGTCCAGTAATTTAACAATATGAGACAAGTTCACAATCTAACAGTTGCAACCACCATCTCCCGTCCTCTAGTAGGCGACGGTGCTTCTCCCCCTTACTCAGGTAGTTTTTCTTGCCTGCCAACATGCTTTATTTCTTTTTGTTTCCTTAAAACACAAAACCAACTCTAGAAGTATTTGTTTTTTGTTTTTTGTTTTTTTTTTCCCCTGTTATGCTTTCTGGTTGCTTTCCTTTGTTGTTTCAGATAACCAAAGACATGTTAGATGAGGCCAAGCATATTTACGAACAAAACTGCTCTCGAGAAATTCAATCCCTTGAGGAAAAAAAAAAAAAAAAAAAACAACAACAACAAAGAAAGGAGACAAATGTGATGCCACTAAATCAAGGAAGGCGGGTCCAATGTCATAGGACCCATTTTTTATTAGTAGGTAACGTTTAATGTCACCGGTATCCTTTAATATTGGTTCAAATTTAGTACTATATTATTTGAGCAGTCTGTACTACTTAAACTGAACCCCACATGAACAGACAATTTGAATAAGAGTAAGCATAAAAAGCGCAGTAGCTGTAGTGACAACAAAGACGGTGTACGGAGAGCTAAAATGATTATGTATTATGGTCGTTATCCAATTGTTCCAAGGGTTAGCATAATGAGCAATCAGTCCATCACAAAGCTCATTGAAGTAAAACCTCTTCCGCCACTAGAAACTCCCTCAGACGAGGTGATTGATTGAGTCCACCACTTCTTGGTTATCCGCTAGCTTACTTTCGATCACTCCGCTTTGATTGAGCAACTGAACATCACTTGTAGTGTCGATCAAGCGGTCGAGGATGAAAAAGTAATTGCCAATGTAGCAATCGCGCAAGTGAGATTGCTCGTAAGTGAGCATGTTAAAAAAGAAGCTCTCCGTCGAGCTCCGAATTTGTAATTGTGGAATCACCAAAACCCTATTGCGGAATTGTCTGTCAAACAAGTTTTTACTTGATCCCATCTTGACCTTGACTCCCGCCTCGTGCAATTCTGTCGCGCTAGGTAGGTTTACAGTTCGAATTTCCCCGCTCGGTGGTAGCTCTCTTGGGACATGACTTTTTCTAAAGAAGTCAACAAAATGGTTGATACCACAAGAATAGTGTTGTATCTTTTTAAGGATTTCCCCTTCTTCGCGGCCCAAGTAAGCTTTGAACCAGAAGAATTCATGAGTAAGCTTAATGAGGGAAATTTGCTCACTAGTAAGGCAAACTAATTTCTCATTGGTGTGGCCTAGAGAAACCCTAATTTAGGCCAAGGCGAAAACTTCTTCAAGTATGAAGAATGGGAGTTGATTTTCCAGCAACATCATATCGTCCATTACCTCCTTAACCTTCCAAGGCCTATTGAAAATGAGATTGCTTTCCTCTACCATTGATTTGGAGTGGTTCTTACACAAAATATCAACAATAAAGGCGGTATCCCCAACGATCATTTCCACAAATTCGTTGCTGCTTTATTTTAAAATGTTTCGTGATAGTGATTTCGCACTTTCTGCTCCCTTCTCTTCATGAACTCAATGTAGGCCTTCAGGCTCACCTGAAAAGTACTAAAACATATAATTGTCCTTGTTTTTTCAAACAACTAGAAATGTTATATGAAGTTATGAAGAATTCGTCTTACATAGCACTATGCACAAGCATAGTCGGTACGTAATATGTTATTTATTTTTTCTAACAACGAAATTTTTTTTTTGGTTCAAAATATATAAGTAATGTCATTAAAATTATATAATATTTGGCTTGCAATAAGAAAATTTCTTGGTTATACACCTTTAATAATTGTTGTGATTGTATAGTAAATGTCATGTCACACCCTCGTAGAACCGATCCTTCATAAAAGTATATATGTATTAAGGGTTAGCGTGTTGATTCTGATAGGTTGAAAGTTAGTGTCTCATTGCTAATTACCTTTGTTCGTTGGAGAAGACTCTTGAGATCAAGCATTTTATGTTTTTCCATGGCTCGCAAGCTTTCGTCACCGTGGTGAATTGGCCCAATGGAAACGACCCGAGTGGTGTTGGCCTTTGCATTTGCATGACGTAACCGCTCCGGGACCCTATAGATACAACACTCGGAAGGTCAAATCGTCGTATGATTGTTGATCATGATCTTGATCTAGATGATAAAAATCCTTGTTTCTTTCCATTTTCTCGCTGTATATATATATGAAGCCCCAAAATAAGAAAACTAAATATTACTGTTAAAATCAATTTAAAACAAATCCTCACCCCAAATATTTTAAATCAATTTAATATACAATATTCACCCAAACACTAAAAACATAAAAATCATATTTGTGACATTTTAAATCAATTTAAACCAAATCTTAATATAATTACGTAAAAAACACATAATCATACAAATGAGCATTTTGCCGAACATGTATATGCAAAAACACAATCAAGTTATTAAAACTTTTTTTTTTTTGAAAACAATCACCCAAAATCACACAATACAATCACTCAATCACAACACAATCAACATGACTTTCATAATATGTGCGGCGTAAGAGAGAGAGACTTACAATTCCACGAGCGTCGGTGCATGCGACACGATAGCGGGGTAGGCGGCGGAGGATGGGTTTTGAGGAAGAGATTGGAGAGAGGAGTCGCGATGGAGATTGGAGGCGAGAGAGAGAGGGAGAGGCGCGAGAGAGAATGAATGGTGGAGTCGCGGCAGAGATTGGAGGCGAGAGAGAGAGGGAGAGGCGCGAGAGAGAATGGAGGGAGGAGTCGTAGCGAAGATTGGAGGCGAGGTAGAGAGGGAGAGGCGCGAGTGATAATGGAAGGAGGAGGCACGGCGGAGGAGATGGGTTTCGAGGAGAGATTGGAGGCGAGAGTGAAAGAGGACGTGAGAGATAATGGGTTTTGGGAATGAATGACGTTTTTTATTTATTTTTATTTATTTTTTAATTAAACTCTAAAACCAGAAATTCAGAAAAAAAAAAAAATATATATATATATATATAAATACTATGACCGTTTTTCAAAAAAACGGTTGTGGTATGTCCAACATTAGACATAAATGACCGAAGCCCTTCCACGACAGTTTTCGGAAATCCCAGTTTCGCGTCGTGTTTTTGTGTACTTTTTATGACCGTTTTTTTAAAATGGTCGTTGAAAACTCCGTCGTGAATTCACATCTTGTAATAGTAAAAGAAGAATACTTGAGAATTTATTGAACAAGTATATCATATTTTTCCCTTTTTTGTTCTATGGCTTAAGAGAAAATTTGGAATGATAAAAAAGAGAACCATAAGGAGATACCAACTGTGGTTTCTTGATGATTAGTGAGGCGGAGACGAAGAGGACGCGTGGGGGTGACAGCGACGATGAGAGGAATAGAGGGTTTGGGAAGAGAGGCTGCGACACAAAAAAAATAAAGAGGCTGTGTTACAACTTACAAGTAAGGGTAACGGCTCCAATATATGTCCTTTTTTATGAACTCGAAATCTTCAAACCTAGCCCTTAAAAGTTAAATACTATAAGGAGAAAGCAGACAAAAACCAAGCCACAGTCAGATAGAGATTTTTGAGGGCCAAACTTGTCATCACCATAGATGAAGAGATCTAAATTAGACACACACACACACACACACACACATATATATATATATATATGAAATTATTAAAATTGTCAAAAACAAAACCTACACAAAAGAGATCCTTGAAATTGAAATGAAGATGATATGAGAGATAAAAAAAAAGTACCAGTGGAAAAGTTCTAAGAGAAGATAACATTAATTAAGTAAAAATGGTTACATCATTAATCTTCTATATTTATCAACATTTTTTCAATAACTACAAGATTTGCCAATAGGCGTGTCAGGCCGAAATTGACATTTTTACTGTTTGTATTAAGCATGTGAACCCGAAAATAACATGGGAGATATTGCTATATGAATTGTCATTTTTTTTATTAATGAGACTTATTGTTTTAATTGTTAAATTATTTATTTAATGACCTGATCTATAAATGTATACATTAAAATTTTGCAATTTAGAATACAGGATTATTTTTAAAATAAATTAGACCCGTTAGAAAATTTAATTGAATAATTAAAATACGGATAGGTCTTTTCCCTGATCTAGAACGACAACATCTCAAGAAATGACATTATTGGTAAAACGACAACAAAGAAAAAGAACATCAAGATGAAAATTGAATATAACAACCGGCAATGCACAACAAGTATGAAAGAACGACTTGAACTGGAAAACGATAACATTAATGTACATATTTAAAACAACAGTAAAATAGAAAACGATATCAACCTAAAAACGACAATAACTCCAAAATCATACATGTAGGAATAAATGACAATGAGCTCCAAAAAGAAAACAAACAAAACGACAGAAAAGTAAGGACATATATAGGAACGATGCAAGAACATAAAAAATAAAATAAAAATAAAGAAGAAGAAGAAGAAGAAGAAGAAGAAGAAGAAGGAAGGAAATAGCAATAACTATAGAAAAAGACAACTAGAACAAAAACGACATCAAATATTAATAAATGAAAAAAAAAAAAAAAACATGGACAAAAGCATCAACCTTGAAAATTATAGATAACAATTGAAAATAAAAATAAAAAAGAAGAAAAACAATATTAAAAAAAAATTGAAAGAAAAGAAACTGCCGGACAACTTGGAAAGCATGCGCAATTTTGTGGTAATCTGTCGTGGTATACAACAATGGCATTCTAGAACTTCCTAGTTTATTTAATTTTGTTATTTTCCTAATGGCCATATGAGTTGTTAAGGCTGACTAAGGCATGTTGACAAACTTATAATTAAGTGTTTAATGGTAAAAGGAAAGATGCTGAAAAGATAATACAGGAAAAATAAAAAGGAGTGGAACTGAAAACATATTTGATGGTACGTATAATTTAGTAATAACTTTACACATAAATCTACTATAAGTTGTAGAAATTAAATCCTTACGTCTCTAAGTTCAACTAAAAAAAAGTCTGTTAGGAAAAAACAAAATCCTACTCTGAGTTTTGTTTGGACAAATATTTGTCAGGGATATTTCTTAACTGAAACATGATTTCTGCTTTTAAGTTTCGCTTCAACACAACATGCTCAGTCAATTAAAATTTTTCATCATAAAAAAAAGGAGTTTTATAACTTCAGGATATTATTCATATTTCTGAACATTAAATCAGGTGAAGATCAAACAAAAAATAAAATAAAAAGTATACCAAACTAGTTAACAGCAAAACTCTACTAGTAGAACACTTTTTCTTACTTTATTGTAGAATTCTTTAAAAAGAAAAAAAAAGAGCAATAATTCATGGAAATGTTTGCACTTGAGTATTCATTGTAATAAATAGGTTACGGATAATTATTTACCCTCGAAACAAAGCCAACCACGCTCAAATTGACCCACAACTACATTTACCCTCGAAGACATAATTTATCATACAAAAATACTTATATGTTGTCACATATATGGAGTTTTACTATCAACACTATACATTTTTTTTTTTTAGGTAAAGTACAACAACAAATATCTATCTGACTTAAAAGTTGTATAACTTATTATTTCCGATTATTCGATGATTTTCATTATATTCTTTGCAATCCCTAAACATATGCACGTAGATTTGCCATTTTGCATCCGATTTTCGCATTTTTAGGTAAGAAATTCCATCGTAACGCATAGGGGTGGCAATACGGGTCGCGACACGACGACACGACTCGAAAACGACACGAATTTCACGGGTTTGGGTTAGGAAAAATAGGGGGCGGGTCGTGTTTGTGTCACGGTTTCGTTTCGTGTTCGTGTCGAGGGTCGTGTTCGGATTGGACACGTTTTTTTCGTGTCAATTTCGTGTCACTTTTCATGTCAATTTCGGGTCAATTTCGTGTCACTTTTCGTGTCAATTTCGTGTCACTTTCGGGTCGCGTGTCAATTTCGGGTTGCGGGTCAATTTCGGGTCAATTTTCGTGTCAATTTCGTGTCGCGGGTCAGTTCGTGTCACGGGTCAATTTCGTGTCGTGTCGTGTCAACCATAACGGGTTCGTGTCGTGTTCGTGTCACGGTTTCGTGTCGTGTTCGTGTCGTGGGTCGTGTCGCGGGTCGGAGAAAAAAAATCGACACGGCTCTAACACGACACGTGACACGAATTGCCACCCCTAGTAACGCATTCACACTAGGTCGTAAAATCATGAATTATTTTTTCCCTAGTTCATTTACAAAACATCTATTTGTTTAACAATCATTCAACCGATTAGAGTACACATATAATTATGTCACAAGCCTCTTACATATTCATACAATAAAAGTTCACTACCACATTGTCACACCCAAAAAAAAAAAAAACCCACTACTAAAGCCACACGACACACATACATTACAATTCGTTACAAACACTATAAATCATTCTCCATCTAAGTAAGGAGTGAAAAGAAAATGTCATCAAGCCTATCATTACTAGGAGAGTTCCCTCCGTAAACCAACAGGCCTTCTTTGCCATCCAAAAGCCCGCCCGAAAACGCGCACCACCCGCGAGGCCCGGGATGAAGGCCCGAGTCCGGCCCATCCTCCCATCTCTTCCATTCCAAAGTGTCAGTGTCCAATGCATACACCTCTTGGACAAATTTCCCTGCACCCATATGGCCCAAGTCACTTGGATCTACTTCCCCGCCGTATATGAATACGTATTTTCCGATCCCGGCCGTAGAAAATACGCTCCGAGCCGTGGGTTTTCGCCGGCTGTCTCAACTTCAGCCCACTTTTTTTGGGCCGGGTCGAAGTAATGCACGTCGTCCACTTCATGTCCCGCAAACCCATATACGACCCATATCTTCTCCTGGGCCACTGCCAGCCCAGGCCCACCGCGGCCCTTACAGTTTTCTCCGGGCAATGGGTATTTGATCCACTTCTCATCCACAACATCATAGGCCCATAGATCGTTGAGCCGGCCGGCGACCCCACACCCGCCGAAGATGTACACGTGGCGATCATCTGCAGTGGTAGAGTGGTAGCTCCTATGAGCGGGCCCCGTGTCCCCACTAGATAGTAGGGTCCACTTGTTCGTACTCGTGTCGAACGAGTATAGCTCATTAAGCTCCTCGTGATTGCTATCCCTACCTCCGAAAAACATAAATAGTCGATCCGACAGATGCCATGGTGACACCAACACGCGGCGGGGGGAATGTCACCGGTTGCCTCGGCCACGGACCACGTGTTGTCTTCGAGGTCAAACACGTGGAGGTTGTTGTCGATGGGGACACGTGGCGAGAACTCGCCACCAAAAACATAGGCCTTTTGTCCTACTATGGCAACGGCATGCGAGCTTCTTGCTCCAGGCCCACTTCCTATCTGATTAAGCTATTTAAGATTTCCAACAAAAAAAAAAAAAATAAATAAATTGATGTTAAAAACAATGAAAATACTTTCAGTATTTGTTTAGTGTTTCAATTGGAATTTAAATTTTTCATCTTAATTTTTATCTTTTTTTTAAAAGTCAACAAAAATTATAACTAGTTTTTAAAAATCAACCAACTCCAATTTAAAAATTTCATCTTCAACTGATGAACCAAACTGATGCTCATATTTATTTTATTTTATTTTATGTAAACACTCTCAAATTTTAAACATGAGGGCTCGTATCTAAATCCATTCCTTCTCAACCCACTAGCGACTTGAAAAAAAAAAAAAAACAAATGAAAATAAAAAACTAATAAACCTTCAAGTCACCAATATTGGTTATTTGGATTGTTGCTTTTTCTTAATTACTACACCTAAAACATGCAGAGATGATAATGTTAAATAAACTTCATTTAACAAACTATAAAGAAAATTAAAAATAAAAAAATAATCAAAATAAATAGTGCACTTGACTCAGATGTCACCACAAACTACAGGTAAGCACAATAGAACACAACAAAGTTTCCATTAGTGTAAAAAAAAAAAAAAAAAAAAAAGGAAAAAAAAGAAAGAAAGAAAAGAAAAGAAAACAGATATTTTTATCCATTCTATCCTTTTCTGGTCTCTTTTTTGTATGAAATATCCAATCTGATTAAAACAGGTAGATTCAAGTGCCTCCAATATTTCCAAGGTATGATAATGGGCCTGTACTCTGTTGTGACTTATCAAAATAACTGGTTATTTCTCTCTCTCTCTCTCTCTCTCTCTTTCTCTCTCTCTCTCTTTTCAAAAGTTTTTTTAAACATTTATTTTCTTTGAAGAGAGAATTCGGTTGCCGGCACCATTTTATGCCGAAAAGAAAAAACAGGGTTTTTTTTTTCCCAAAAAAAAAAGAAAAGAAAAAAAAAAAAAAAAACAGAGAGAGAGAGAGAGAGATATAGAGAGATGCGAATCCTAAACTGGATCAAGATCACAATAACGGAGATATCCCCTATTTCACAAGAATGAAATATGATCCGGAAGGAGGGAAAAAAAAAATTGGAAGAAGAAGAAAAGAAATAAACTTCCATTTTCCATTTAGGATAACCGATTGAAGTTAAAATTTTTAAATCGGAATTGGTTGATTTTTTAAAAAAGTAATTATAATTTTTATTGATTTAAAAGAAATAAAAAAAAAATCCAGTAAGAAAATACATAAATTCCAAACAAATACATGAAGAAGAATAAGCAAATGAATAGAATTACAATAGATAGGTAGATTTTCAGAAAAATAATAATTAATAAATAAAATAAAAGTTTGCGAGAGGAGCATCGACCTTGACCCATTTGCCTTTGAAGGAGAGCCATGGCTGTGCAACTCAATTCTAGATCCAACAGACAACTCTCTCAATAACTCTCTCTCACTGGTGGCAGGACTGACTCCACTACTAGCCTTGCCAGTACCTGTGCTTATGTAGGCTATGTTTTTTCCTTCTTTTTTTTTTTTTTTCTTTTTTAGTAATTTTATTTGTGGAGAATTTATATCATAAGGTACTAGGGGACTAACAAAAAAAAAATAGTATGGAGGAGGTCTAGTTAGTCGGGTATTACTATCGGTGGTGGAATCCATCCAACCAATACACAACGAGTAATTTGATTTAATCCCGTCGAGTTGAATAACGATGTTTTAAAAAATAATAAAATTCAGTGATAGTTGAACAGTTATAGTTTTTAATCAGTAGATTTTCATTAAATTTGTTAAATTATCATATTTTTCATAATTTAATATGATTTAATGACTCAAAATTATATCTCATCCATGGATTCTCTTTCATATTTTGGGTAAAGAATTTCACATTTCATAATTTAACACCATGTTAAAATATTTAAAATATAAAACTCACGGTAATTCAACACGTGATTTTACTACAAAATGTAGAAATTCAAATCCCTAACATAATTTTAAAAAATAAAAAATGAAGGCATGGGATGTGCCTTCTTGATCACACAAAGTACAAAGATTAGACAACAATATATTTTTTATTATTTTTCTTGTAAATCTTAGTATGACAAAATCAGTTTCTACCTTCCTTAGTTCCACACTCTCTTCAAAGTTTGAAAACAATTTTTAATATGCTACTATTGTGTTAGGTGGCGGCGTTATTTATCTAACAAAAAAAAAAAAAAATTATTTTATGTTAGTGAACGTATGCTCTGATGCTAGTCCAAATAACACCCCATTTGGCATTTTATGCTTTTTTTTTTGTTTGGTTGAATAATTCCAGTATTTAATTAATTCTAGCACAATAGATAACAAGATTCAAACCATTGTTCAAGCCAGGAAAGAATATCGTTTAATCAAGTTCACTATTGCCTATAAAAATGTTCAACTGCTAATAAAAATTTAATTGTAAAAGCGGTGAAAGCAACCCTTTCTTCTAGGTAAGGAGAAACAATAAAATACAATATCCGAAAATTTGAAGTATTTTGTTCACCACTTGTCACGATAGTGCGTATTTTTTATCGTCAAAACTGGTTAAAATCATGTCAAAAGAAAACAAACATGCAAAACAAACAATTTCTAATGTGGATCTGATGAGTGAAAAACACTCCTACTGGCAGTGTATTTTTGTCACATCCTATAGTAGAAATCTCTCGCCGACTATCCAAAAATTGATGTTCACAAGACAGCCAAGCAGAGCCACATGATAGGAAAATGTACGTAGACTTTTTTGAGCAGTTGAGAGACAATTTGTTGGAGCCAAAGTGGGATAAAGCCTGAAGCTGAAGAATGGTTTTGACGGGAAGTTCTACCATAACAGAAGAAAACTTACCGGCATTGATGGCAGGCTGAGGTAAATTGTACGGTGTTGTTGTAAAAGTAACCATGGAGTATGTGGAGTTTCGAGACATTATCGCAGAATTAACATTGAGGACGTAATGAAAACAATCTGCCTACAAACCGAAAGGGTTGGAATTGCAAAATAGAACGACGGTAAAGGTTCTAGCATTGGTGCCGTGAATTAGACCGCAACATAGCAAAACGACCCCGTTTTGGACCAAACCGATCATGCCATAAATCACCACACTAATGGTGAAGGAGCAGTGTCTTCTTTGGCGCTAATGTTCGGGTCCAAAGTGTGTAGGACTCGCATTGTGAGGCCAGAAGGTGCTACTGGTCGCCCTTGATTTTTGTCATATTAAAGAGGGTAGCAGCTCCGAGCACTTAAAACCGTCGCAGTTTGCAATTTATAACAAAGTTCTTCAACCAGCATAGGCTTTTATTTATTTATTTATTTTCAACACTCGGTTCCGGAGAAAAGGAACTAGAACAAAGTAGTATTATCATTACAACACACAGAAATTGGGGGTTTGACAAGGAATACAATGGTTTTGAACATATCACGCGGAACACACAGAACATGAACACAGAAGAAACTTGCACCATTTTGTACATCACAGCGAACAAATGGAACAAATGCTTAACGAAAACAATCACTAATTTCTGAAGTCCTACTACAAGAAACTGGTCCAGCGTATGTGTTGAGATCAGGTAGAGCTTAGGCATTACTACAGATATTCAAAATACATAATAAGAAACTATATAATACATAAGAGCTTTAGTAGTTTTAGTTTTACAGTAAATCAACCTTTCGAGTGATGATCACCAGCAAGATAGAACGCGGTCCACGGTACTCGTGGTTGAAGTACAAATAGCTTGTTTTTTCCAGAAGCGGTAGTCGTACGATATGGGTAAACCCAGTGTATTCGGCGTCTGACTTGCCCTGCATACTTTGGCAACTAAGTTGAACAACTCATGATTTTGGGACGAATGGCTGGGCTGGCATACTCCTCAATTGGCATCCACTGGAGAACAATATAAAAAACAAGACCTTAGAAGATGAATTAAATTTCTGTACTACCTACTACTATCCGGTTTTTTCAGAAACTATGATTACGAAACAGGGAGAGAAGAGTCCGCATCATTGGTGCAATGAGTTCGGAGATGTAGCAATTTGAGATAAGTTCATCTTATCTCTTTACTAGCAAAGAACGAAACTACTCTTAATGGTTTCAAATCATACATAAAGAAGATACTTTCAAGCCATCTAGATTCAACCCATTTGGCAGCCAATCTAAGCCATCAGCACGCATCCTAAACTAAATTTTTTGGGTTCAAGAACTTGGCCCCGATAACAAATTCTCCTAGGATTTGACACCGAAGTTGTAAGAAAAATCTTACATGAAAAAGAACCATAAAAAATTTGTTGAATACTTGCTCAAGATTGTCGGAGACCCGTGAAACAAAAATACTGCCTATCGGTGTGTTGGAAAATCTTATAAATATATATATATATATAGATGCCAGATATCTGATGCAAGTGGATGTTTATTTGGTTTCTTCATAAAAATTAGGGAAAATATAAATAAGACTTGATGCAGAAAAATAAAGCAGGCAACACGGAACCCCGCCCATTCCCATCAGAACAAACTTTAAAGCCTCGTTTTAGAAACAAGCAGCTAATATATATATATATATATATATGGATGTGATTTTAATGGTTACTCTTTTTTTGTAATCATAGATAGTTACAGACAAAGTTATAAAACCACATGCATTCTTTAATTACATTTGAAAATGTGACATCTAATGTAACTTGCTATTACAAGTTAAACAACCTGCTAAATTTTTAAATAATTAAAAATATGTATTTTTATTTGTATTTTTGTATAATTCCGGATTTAACCCCTCATATTCCCATTTTCTTTTTGATTTTAAATCATTTTAGTAACAATAACAAAAAATAAATTATAATTCACCAAAATAAAAGCGGTAATTACTTTAAATAATAAAACCATAATAATGATAATAATAATAAAATAATAACATCTTTATCCGCTCCCCTCCCATGAAAACATACTTCTTGTTTGTGTTTTTCGAGTGGAGGCTAAATATTTATTTATTTATTTTTAAATTTTTTTGTAAACATTATAATACGTTATTGTTAATTTAATAATAAGTCTCTCTTTTCAGATTTTTATGCCATTTTATCTCTTTAATTTTGTTATTTCTTATAGCCTTCTGGCTTTTTTATTTTATTTTATTTTAAATTTTTGTTTAAGAAAAGCCTTTTGGCCTCTAAATCAGTAACATAACGTGAGAGTAGGAATATCTTCAAAATTAGGAATGAATCTGAATCTGTAATTTATAATTTATTTAAAAAATAATCTAAAAAACCATGTCAACAAGTTACCTATTCCAATTTCATTTAATGAGCTCCCTAAGTTTCATTTTCATTAATTGCCATTAAATTTTTTTTGACCAACTATTCAATTTGTCACAAAGAAAGGAAAAGGGAATAATGCAATTTTATTAAAAAGCAAAAAGAATAATTAAACCATAAGACGAATTCATTGTACACCATTTTACCTTGGCTTCTTCAATCTCTACGACCTGCGTCTGAATGTCAAAGGACTGAGGCTTC